>CAUPSL010000694.1:0-38879 GCA_963514005.1 Raja brachyura | reverse complement strand
AAAGTGGTTTCTGCGTAGTCGAGGCTCCTTCTATGTTCCTGCGATTATATATATATTTTTTAAACCAGCGTCGACTAAAAATAGGTTGCCGTTTGGTCTAAGCCAGTGGAGTGGGGTTGCTATTCACATACAGCCAGTCGAAGGCAATCTCCTTCGCTGACCGGCCATTTTGATTGGCTTATTGGAGTTTTCAGCAAAGATCCTGTCGGATCTTTGGTTTTCAGGACCTAGAAGATCCGCCAGAAGGTAAAATGAACGCTAACTTTATTAAACTTCTTAAAACTATCTCCAATCCTTCCCTCCCCCCCATTCTCTCCCCTTCTTCCCCCCTTCTCTCCCTTTCTCTCTCCCTTTCTCTCTCCCCTTCTCTCTCCCCTTCTCTCTCCCCCTCCCGCGCTCTCTAAAGGACTTACCGTGCTCTGTGGCAGCCGTTTACGTTCATCTTCATCGCGCAGACAGTGCTCCTCCGATTTCCCTGGCCCCCGCCTTCGTGATGTGTTTGTGTGTGTCTGTGTGCGGTCGGTAGCAAAGATCCTGTAGGATCTTTGAACAGTAGATGCAGCTCACGCTTCGGTCGAGACTTTCCAGGGTAGTGACCAAAACCTCTGGTGACTCATGGAGAGTGACCGGAGCCTCCGGGAACCTCACGGAAACCTTGGGTGGGGCGCAAGATCTCCAGAGGTTTCCATTCTGGTTTCCTAGGTGTGACAGGGGCATTATATTCTTCTTGGGTAGCTGACATGCCAACAAAATGAGCATTGAATTCTCCAATTTTAAGTAAAAATTCCCCCATCCCCTCTCTCTTTCCTATGCCCTACCTCCACCTGGGTTGACACCCATTTCTCCAACTATCCTGTCCCTCTTTAGTGCCCCCTTTCCCATTCCCTTCCACCCTTATCCTTCCCTCTGGTTTTATATTTCACTCCTCTACTTTCCTTATCTGACATCTTTTTGTCTCTTTTTCATTTCTGGCCTTCATCACTTACTCCATCCATCTGCAATCAAAATCCCCCCCACCTGTATCCGCCGATCTGTATCTGTCAGGCTTTGTCCCACCCCCATCTCTCTTTGCCAGCTTTCTCCCCCTTTCTACAATCCGTTTGAAGAAGAGTCCTGACCCCAAACATCGCTTTCCGTTCCCTCCAATGTTGCTGCCTGACCCGCTGAGTTACACTATCACAATTTATGTTTTGCTCAAAAGTACAGAATCTGCGCTTCCTTGCATCACCATCCTTACACAGCCCACGCTTTCACCTCAATCTTGGACAAGACACATTAGTCTTGTGGTTTCTGCCAATTTTGGGTGTAGCAGGATGTGAGTGTAGATTACTGGCAAGAAAAGACAAACTGACCCATCAAATCTTGCCTCGTCATTAATACTGGGCCAGTGGACAGGACACGGCCACCCATTCAGGACCGACTCAGTGGATTTTGTTCTTTGCACGTTTTCCTCATGTTTCTTATTGGAAAGCATCCAGTTATGGAGGTGTGAATGTTGGACTTCATCATACATCTTGAATAATATTGCAAGAAAGACAAACATTCTAGAGGAACAAATTAGTTGATTCCTGGTTCATTCTTCATGTGTCCCCACATAAGAACGCTACTTTGGACGAGGACCAAACCCTCCCAACTCCAGAGGTAGTTGTATTCCAGAAAGCTTCATCACATCTCTTGGCTCCAACAAACCCTGTTGCTTCCCATTGATGAGCTGACCAATTGTCACAATGGCCCACTGATCCCCAAGCAATGGCTTACCTGAATTCGGAGACACAATCAAACTGCCTTTTCTATCAATGCCTCGTCTTTAATTTCTAGGGTCTCCACACCAAATTGACAGGGGTTTGACAAGTTATTAAAGTCAATATTCCGATGAGAGGTCCTCTAACTAGTTTTAGAGATACAGCGTGGAAACTGGCTCTTGGGCCCACCATGTCCACACCGATCATCGATCACCTGTTCACACTAGTTCTATGCTATCCCACTTTCTCAATCCACTCCCAACATCCTAGGGGACAATTTACAGGAGCCAATTCACCTACAAAGCAACAAGTCTTTGGAATGTGGGAAAAAAGTGGAACACCTGCGGAAACTCACAGTCACAGGGATAATGTGCAAACTCCACATGGACAGCATCCGAGGTCGAGATCGAACTCGGGTCTCTGGCGCCATGAAGCAGCAGCTCCACCAGCTGCGCCTCTGTGTTGCACAGGTGCCAGAAACATTAACTCAGTTTCGATCACCGCATGTGCTGCTGTGTCAGCTGGGTGTTTCCAAAATTACCTACTGATCGCGTGAAGGCTGCTATTAAATTGTACTCGCATGTCACTAACTCTCCATATCATTCAATCATACCACCATTTGCACCCAGATCTGCTTTGTAACCCTGACGCTCAAATATCCACGGATGTTGTGCACTCTCTACAAGTTCAAATTTGTGTTCTTATTTTGGTTTTCTCAAGTAATCCCGCAGCCAAAGATTCAGATTCAGATTCACATTTATTGTCACATGCACCAATGAAGGTACAGTGAGTGATATTTGAGTTACCGAGCAGCCATACAATTAAAAGAACACAACACAATTAAAAAGAACGATTGAACTTAACATAAACATTCACCACAGTGATCACAGTGATGGAAGGCAATAAAGTTCAGTCAGCCTTCCACCTTTTGTTCACTCGTGTGATCCCTTCATCTCGGAAATCAAGGGCAATAGATGATGGAGTGTTCCCCTCTCCCCGATCCCAAGTCACTGGACGGAACAGTTTGATTTGAGTAGTATTTTCAGCTGACTATAATGGCCTCTCCGTCTCGCGGCAGGGAATGGTGGATGCTGGTGAGCAACTGTCCACCACGCTGAAGCGCGAGTTCGGGGAAGAGGCGCTCAATTCTCTCAAACTTCCTGGCCCGGAGAAGGTCCGCATGAGAAAACAGTTCCGAACCATTTTCAGCAAAGAGAACGCCGTGAAGGTGAGCAGGGGCAAGGCCTGTTTCTTGATCTTTGTGCACTCAGGGATGGAGAGTTGGCACATCCAGTGGCAGCATCAGTTCCACAGCCCTGTGCAATTACTCTAGTGGTAGAGTTCCTCTGGGCTCTTGGGCTGTTTATTTTGAGGGTAAGGATGCAGATGTAAATGAGGAAGGAGAATTTAATTCCATGGGTGTTGTTTGAAAGGATTTGTGATTGGATGGGTTGTGTTATTTGAATGTGGTGGCGCAATGGTACAACTAATTAATCACTGCATCAGTACCAGGGACCCATGATTAATCCCAATCTTGGGTGCTGTTTCTGTGGAGTTTGCACATCCTCCCAATGGACTGGTTTCCTCCCACGTCCCAAAGATGTGTAGGCTGATGGGTTAATTGCACACTATAAATTCCCCATGGTGTGTCTATGAGTGATGGACTCTGTGGAAACCTAAAGGGATTGTGGAGAGAATACAAAATATGGGATTAGTGTAAATGGTTGGTGTGGACTTGGTGGGCCGAGGGCGTGTTTCTGTACTGGACCTCTCCATGACTCTCACGTGGGTAGGGTTGAGATGTGGGGATTGGGATGTGAAATGGATGACGTGGAACCATTGGGTTGTGAGCATTAGAGTCAGGAAGCGGAGTCTGTGGTTGACGTGCAGGTGGCCTGGAGTAGATTGTGAGTGAAGCTTTTGAGGTTTGTGGGGAATTGGGCTAGGGATTGTTCTGGGGTTGGGTGCGAGTCAGCACAGAGGTTAAGCTGGTGATTAGTATGTAATTTCAAATATACTTTTGTCAGGTCTGCTCCAGTTCATTGTGTCTCACTCATACTCTCACCCAGATATACGCTGGATATGTGGATGATCCTCGGAACACCGACAACGCCTGGATGGAGACGCAGGCCGTGAATTTCCACGATGATGCTGGTATGTGTGGGAAGGTGTCATTGGGAGTGGGAAGAGGAGGAAGGGTGGTGGTGGAGAAGGAGCATGTGGAGATGAGGAAGGCATGGTGAAAGTTGAACAAGGAAGATGAAAAGTTGAGGAAGAGGAAGAGATAACTTCGGGCTCCAGAGAGGGTTGGCTATGGAGCAGTTTGGGATATCTGGAGTTTGTGCAAGGCAGTATACAGACACAAAGTCTTGCTTTTGTTGGAATCAGTGTCGGAGGTGCTGATCACTTGCTCTGGTAGTAATGTAGCCTCTCTTTCTAGGGGACAGCGTGGGCGACCTGAATCTACATGCAGGTGACGATGCCGGGGATGTCCAGTGGCTTGACATTGACCAGAATCTGCAGCTCTACGCCAGCCACACTCGCTTCCTGAAGAGCGTCGTTGAGTTGCGGGATGCCCATTGGTAGTGGCGGGTGGCGAGCAAAGTAACCCCAGGAGGATTAACAGTTCAAAATGAACAGAAACTGAGATGCAGGGGCAGAGTGGGAGCTGTGTCTCCACTCTCCCTCACTTCCTCATGCAACCACTCACTTCTCTTCCCTTCCCTTGGCCTTCTCTCACCTCTCCCTGCCCACTCCCGCTAGTGATCTACGCGTTTCTGCCACGCTCCCCTCTTATCAGCTTCCTGACCATCTTTCCTGCTCTTTCTTTCACTCATCTCCCTCCATGCTGCCTGACCTATTATCCTCTCCCCTTCTGAGTCAAGATGAAAAATTTTAGAGAAATTGTGAGGAGGAGCTGAAAATGCCTCCTCTTTCTCAATAAACCAAGAGAGGAAATATCGTTTATTAACGATGTCCTAATATGGAAATCAGACCAATTAGTGACCTTTTTGTTATTCTACAGTAAACACATTAAAAAACAATTCCTGGAGAATGTGCCAGTAATCATTGTCAAATGATATTAAGCCAACACAAAATTGGACCAGGCATGTGCAGATACTGTAGGCTCACAAAACTGGAGCAACTCAGCTGGACAGGCAGTATCTCTGGAGAGAAGGAACGGGTGACGTTTTGGGTCGAGACCCTTCTTCAGACTGAAAGTCATGGGGAATGGAAAGGAGAGATAAAGACGATGAGGATGTTGCCAAACTCTCATGGGAGAGAGGAGGACAACTTCTTCAACGTAGGCATATCTTGAAGAGATTTTGCAGTGAACAGACGAATCGTGTAGGGAGGAACTGCGGATGCTGGTTTAAACCGAAGATAGACACAAAAAGCTGGAGTAACTCAGCGGGACAGGCAGCATCTATGTTTTATGTTACAATCTGTGTTGGGCTGTGTCTGTGTACCTGTGATATTGCTGTAACAAGATCTTCATTGTACCTATACCCCACCACATATGTACATATGACTAAAACACTTTCAATTCAAGAAAAGATTACATGACTCTTCTTCCTGGTCCACTGTTCAAAGATTCACCTCTCAGCCATCAGCACGGAAGCAGACCATCTTGCCATCTCCCTACTGCTCTCAGGCTGAGATCAATACATATTTCCCACGTTACTTAATGTAATTACACTAAAAGGACTGTAATGCTTAAAGTGCTTTTGAGTATTCTGTCTGATATTGTGCAAGTTCTTATACAAAAGGGCTATGGTATGAAATGACAGCTACTTTAGGTGGGTGTGAATGATGGGATTATATTTCATTAAAATTATCAACTTTAATCTATGTTACTGGGATCAAAAATATGTAGCAGGTAACAACTTTTCTTCGTGCTCCAGTATTCCGGCAGAAATGGTATATGGCGTTGTGATTCTGAAAAGGTTGGAACGTAGAATAGTACAGCTCAGGAACAAGCTCCTTGGCCAATGATTCTAAATTAAACTAATCTCTGGCTGAAAGAGTGTAAGAAGGAACTGCAGATGCTGGTTTAAACCAAAGATAGACACAAAAAGCTGGAGTAACTAAGTGGGACAGGCAGCATCTATGGAGAGAAGGAATGTGTGATGTTTCGGGTCGGGATCCTGCTTCAGCTTTTTGTGTCTATCTGTCTGAAAGTGATCCATGTACCTCTATTCCCTGCATATTCATGTTTCGATCTAAAAGACTTAAAAACCATTGTTTCCATGATTTCCGGCAGCACATTCCAAGTACCGTGCTGCAGTAGAGACGAGTAACACCAGAAAATACTTTTCAGTTGAATTTAATATAGAGATACAGCATGGAAACTGGCCCATTGGCCTACCATGTCCACACTGACCAGCAATCTCTGCATTCTTACACTATCCTATACACACTAGGGACAATTTACAATTATACCAAGCCAATTAACCTACAAACCTGTACGTCTTTGGAATGTGGGTGAAAACCGGAGTTCCCGGCGAAAACCCACGCAGGTCGAGGGGAGAGCGTACAAACTCTGCAGAGACAAGCACCCATAGTTAGGATTGAACCCGGGTCTCTCAGTGCTGTAAGGCAGCAAATCTACTGCTCCACCGCACCCCTATTGAACAAAATAAATTCAGGTTGACCACACCACCAGTAACTTTGCCACCAAGTGGATCCGATGTTGTGGGATCACCATCTATTGTGGGTCAACGTATTGGAACTTCTTACTAAAAGCCACGATCATGTAGACCTGAGTGCTGCCCACTTTCCAAGACCACTGTGGATGGATAGTCAGTTCTAACCTGTGCATCAATACAATGCAAATTTGAAATACTTGTACCTCAAGGAGTTTGTTTTCCTTTGAATTAATAATGACAAATTACTCTGAGCAACCAAGACTGATCATGACCTCAACCTGTCTCAATTTCACTGATCAATGGGCTTTAAAAATCAACAACAGCAGAGAGGTGGGGTGGGAGATTGCAACCTTCACGTGGTCCGCCCTGCTTCGACAAATGCAATCAACCTGGTGTGCACAATCAAATAAGATCAAATAGAACAAGTTGTCCTCCAACTTTAAGCAGAGGTAACTCCAAACCAAAGGTGAGGACAGTATAGACAGGCCATTCAATCACCATCATGGCAGCTCTTTAAAATAACTCATTAATTCTTCCCCCTCCTTCAGCCCCTTCCACAGACCTAGTAACCTTTCTCCCCTTCACCAGTTTGCATCCATTTTGCTTTAGAGTGTCATAGGTATGCTTGCATGAATCTTTCAGAAATTCCCACCTAGAACTACAACAACGCACAGAGCATAATTTGCCGGGTAGAGTTTTAATTCATATAATTGAGAAACATGAATCTGCTGTATTAGGCATGAGAAATTCATTCTTTTACATCACACGTAATCATTCATTCTTTTACATTACATTTACTTCACTGTTAAAATCAGATTTGCACAGTGAAGAATTTTCCAAGTCAAATCCAGTGATTGCACTAGGAGATTTATTTTACCAAGAAGTAAGTTTGTAGTTGGGTGAGTGATGAACCAAACAATTTAATTTCTTCAGTTGTACTAAAGGCAGTTCCCACCAGAGGTATTTTGTGCAATATCGTACATGACCGAGTCAGCAAGGTATCAAATCTTTGGAGCGCAAGGGATAGAAACCGAATAAGGGATCTGAGCAGAGTTGGAAAAAAAAGGGAAAACTACCTGAAAATCTAAAGCCTATTTAAAAAATGCACAATTGCACTTAAATCAATTCAGTGCACATTTTTTTGCAATTGCGACCATTTCCAGTGGAGTACAACTGGGCTGAGCGTTGCAGACTGACTGGCCTGAACACAACTGACGTTTCTCCAGCACCACACGTGCATGATAACGTCAATGCACATGATGCACAGCTTTGCCAACAAACATTACACCAATACCATGTGAGCTATGATCTTCAGCATCAGTTGCAACTTTTAGTTAAACAACTTGCAAGTTGCACAACAAATCAGAATTACAGGATTCCCACTGGGGCATTGAAGTTTTGCTGACATCATGACAGGGTCTCAAGGTACTTACTGCAGCTATTCATTGCATTCTGCGACCTCAGCGGAGTGCGGTCGACAGTGATGTAAAATTACTGGCAATGCGGAACCAGTTCAAGGAAGGGGAGGGGTAAAGGGATAACTCAAAGAACAAACTTCCCTCCTCCACTATATTTTCATTCATCTTCATGGCAGCTTTCTCTGCAATTGCCTTGGCTGCCGTACAAGGAGTTCCTTGAGCTGTGACGCACTTCCCATGATTACCATTGGCATGAGGCAGGAGCAGTGATCTCTATGGACAGCTGTAATTGGGAAATGTATCAGCTCCAATTTAATGTGATGATTGGGCAGAAACAGACCATTTTTCTTAAAGGCAATTTTCCCCAATTTCATTGGCATCCTCCAATTAGACTCAACACTACACTCAGCATCCATTCAACTTGAAATTTAACTTCTAGGCAGACAGTGAAATCGGAAATAAAAAGAGCAAAAGTTACATGGGACAGGCCATGCTGTACATGCAACCATTGAAAGCAAGGCTTGTTCACTGTAAAGTGCTTTGGGATGCCTTGTACCATTCGAGTCAAGATGCTTTGCCAAGGATTCATCCAGGTGTTCATTCCACAGGTGCTGGCAGGTTTGTGGGATATTTGCAGAAAGGTCTCCGTTGGTAATGGTGTGTAGCAGAAAGGAGATTGCTTTATAACAGCATTACGAATCCTCAGTGCAAACTCAGCATGCTGAAACTACGACCAGGAGATGTAGAACTCTTTCTCAAGAGGTAGATGGAGCTTATCGACAATCAGAACCTGCAGGCAGTCAAAGATGTAGATAGATTCATTCAGGCAGCCCTCACACATGTCATTGATTGAATATAAAATTGGTCATTGCAAGGCACCTGGTGTATGGCGGACTCTTAGTATGGGGACCTGTGCAGGTATGAAACCTATATTGTGGAAAATGTTTGAAAATGTACGAAAAGCAACTGGAATGGGACTGTGATGTACTGGCAAAATTGAAACATGGTGCAAAGAAAGGGCAAGGCTAGGCTTAATATTCCTGGATGATAAATGTTCAGAAAATATTTTTTTTTAATCTTGCCAACACCGATCAAAGAATATAGTAACACTGGAAAGGGTGTTTGAAAGATCAAAGAGTTCAGGCCATATCAAAGATAGTGGAACAAAAGTAAGTGCTGCACAGATAGAGAACCTTATGAAATAGGATATATGATTGTAAGATCGACAGTTGAATTGAAAACCAACTACCCAAGCCTAATATAGTGAGCTGATGAGGAAGTCTATAAAATTAGAGGACTAGGCCAAATTTTGGTTACCACATTTTTATGAAGGATAGAGTCATATAGCGATACAGCGCGGAAACAGGTCCTTCAGTCCACCTTGTCCATACTGTCCAGGTTGTCTAATCAATCTCGTCCGACATGCCTGAGACTGGCCCATATCCCTCCAGATTTTTCCTACCCACATATCTATCTAAGTGTCTTTTAAATGTCACAGCTGTGCCAGCCTCTACCACTTCGTTTGGCAGCTCGTTCCATGTATGCACCACCCTCCGTATGAAAAAGTTGCCAGCCAGGTCCTTCTTAAAATCTCATCTTAATCCTATGCCTTCTAATTGTAGACTTGTCTACCCTGGGGAGTCTATAAACTTAATCCAAGCAAAGAGAGAGGCACAACATTTCCAAGAAACAATTCCAGACCATCGGAAAGAATACGGATGATGCTACAGAGGTCAGTGGTGGAGTATTGGGAAAATGACTGGAACAGGAGTTTGAGGAGGTTTATTGGGGAAAAGGATATCAGACTTAGACAAGATAGTGGCTGATACTGGGAGGTTGCTGGGATAGGGTACATGGGGAAAGACGTGACGGGATGTTAGAGGTGTGATTTCGGAATGATAGACTGGGAAGTTGGTGGAGACTGAGTGGGTAGGATGAGTGGAGGAGGAAAGTTGTGGGGATATCAGAATAGAATGTTGAAGTACAGGTGGGAGAGACCGGATCTGAGGAGGAAGGAGGTGGGGCAGAGTTGAGAGGGATAGAATGGGAGAGGGGGTGGAAGTGGAAGGAATAGAATGAGTAGATGAGGGAGGCAGCAGGGTGTTGGGGCGGGGGGGGGGGGGGGAGGTTCAACATGTATAAATTACAGAGAAGAATGGTTCTGATAAAATCCTGCCGTTAGGACCTCACCTGGTTTGAAGAGTGTGAAAAGGGAACAGGTGATCCATTTACGATTACCTTCGATGGCTGGAACTTGACTCCAAACACACTCACGGTGTCCACCTTGATGTAGGTAGCCTCCACATTCACATGCAGCAACTTGGAGGTCAGCTTGTTCTAAAGAGTGAATAGATAACACATGCCTTTGTCAGAATTCAGTCTGTGGTCCAGCATTCAGAATGTAGCTGGAATTATGCCTCATTAACAACTCTGGCACATCAAGAATCCCCAGCAAATCTGGAGAGGGGGTCACCTGGGCAATTGTACTTTCACCACTAAAATGTACCCACTGGATGCAACACGGTGTGAACTAATGGAATGTTCTGTCCTGAACTGGGATACATGTCGTTTTTTTCTTTCTGCCCTGGATCTGAAGATCAATGTCTAGAATACAGCCAAGTGGAGAAAAAGCAATAACACTTTTCTTAAATTCTCCTTGAGCGCTATTGTTTATTCACGATGAGAAATGTAATCTGGGACAAATAGTCAAAGGGTGTGGATGTTTGAGAGGCAAGTGATAACATTTCTGGGAATAGGTCCAATCTTAATATGTCCACATCCAACCTTAATATTATGGACAAAGTATAATATAGTATAGGGTGCACTGTATTCACAGCAGAATCAGCAGGTCCATTCTGATACTTTCTGCTCCATGTGACTTCCTCTAACCCATTGCTTATCTTTCTATACCTTGCTCCCTCACATACTCAACTGGTTTGTCTTTAAAGGCATCTGCACAGGTGAACGTTGCTGAGAGGCAAATCACCCATGATCAAGAGTCAAGAGAATTTATTGGCATATCTACCGGCAATGGAACAATGTAATTCTTACTTGCTGCAGGTTAACAGGCCCATTAATGTAAACAAATACACACACAAATATATAATAATCAGTGATACCATAAATTAATTACAGTAATACTTGGGAACCATCATAGAGCAAAATCAAATGATGTTGCAACAAAACATACAGTCCGTAGAAGATTAAAGTTGCTGAGTTAGTAGTTAGTGTTGTCCAGCGTTCAAGAGCCTAATGGTTGCTGGGGAGAAGCTGCTCCTGAACCTGGTGGTCATGTTTTCAGGCTCCTGTGCATTCTTTCCGGTGGCAGTAACCAAATGAGAATGTGACCAGGAAAGTGTGGGTCTCTGATGATATTGGTCATTGATATAGACGAAAAATGCTGGAGAAACTCAGCAGGTGAGGCAGCATCTAGATTTATTGGCTGCAGTGTGTCACTTGCAGCAGTGAAGAGGGGATTTCATTGTCGGGACAGTAGATTTGGGGTGGTGGGAAAAACATAAGATTATAAAACATGCACAGTGATTCATGTTTAATTACCAGTTACTTATTAGGTCAGGATTTGAATGAAGCACTTTGATAAATGAGGAAATTATAGGTTAAAGGTCGTACCTTATCAGTAGTAAATTCAACATAAGTATAATTGTTTCTCTCGTATGTATCCAGACTCTCGCCATCATCCCAGAAGAGGCAGCCCTTTGCCGATGTGTTCTGAGACAGAGCCACAAGCAGGTGAAGAGGGTTGCCGCTACTCACCCACGTGGTGGTGGCAGGTTCCTGTTGAAAAGCAGAAACAAATACAATGTGTCACTTTGCACTTTGAGAGGTCATCACTGACGAAGGGTATGGCTTATGAAGACAAGAGGAATAAGCGACGTGCAGATCAACTACTGCCTGCCAAGGCAGTTGTAAAGGGTTGATGGGCCCTGCTACTGTTTCCTTGGTCCTTGCTGTACAAAATATCTAAAATAAAGAACCCGTGCCTTTGGGAGAAAGGCTTGCACCTACACAATTTGTTGCCTTTCATAGCTCAGCAAGTCCCAGAGGACTTTGCAGCTAGTTAGTAACATCTGAAGTGCTGTCAATATTCTTTGTTAGTTGGGGCAGAGATTGGGCCTATAAGCTCAATGTGTGTCAGTGGAGTTGGTGGTGGGATAAATTGTTGCCCTAGGAATAGTCATAGAATCATATATAGAATCATATATATATATATCTATATATATCTATATATATATCTATATCTATATATATATATAGAATCATATATACATGTGGATATATATCTATATATATAATATAGATATATATATATATAGATATATATATATATGATTCTATGACTATTCCTATATATATGTGTGTGTGTATATATATGTATATATATATATGAGATTCTATATATATATAGAATCATATATACATGTGGATATATATCTATGTATATATATATATATATATATATCCACCTGAGAAAGCAAATGGGTCATCAGATTCATATTTCGTCCAGAAGTAGCATCAATAAAATTGTAACACGCTTTTAATACAACACAAAGTGCTGACGGAACTCAGCGGGTCAGCATCAGTGGAGGGAACGGACAGATAACATTTAGGTTTACAATCCTATTCACGACGATGGAGTAGGGAGGACAAAGTTGGAAAAGACAGGTGAGGGCAGAACAAAACCTGGCAAGTGATAGGTGGAGGAAGAAACTGCAGTTGCTAGTTTACACTGAAGATAGACACAAAATGCTGGAGTAACTCAGCGGGTCAGGCAGCATCTCTGGAGAAAAGGAATAGGTGACATTTCGGGTCAAGACTATTCATCAGTCTGAAGAAGGATTTGGACCCTCTGATCCACGTGGAAAGACTGCCGGGGTCCCTCAATGGAAGTGAGAGAGGAGGTGCAAGGACAGGTGTTATATCTCCTCCAGTCGAAGGGGAAAGTAACTGGGGAAGCAAACCAAGGAGTTGCAGAGGGAGTGGTATTTATGAAAAGCGGATAGGGGTGTGGATGATCAGATGTGACAAGTGGTAGGACCCTGTTGAACGTGGCAGCAATGTTGGACATTTTTAATTCTGCATTAGGACACAGCCTGCAATCGAGAAAATACTCCGAGAAATCTTAAAGGGAGTTAAAAGGAAAAACGAGAAATTTAAATGTGAAACCAAAGTACCTGTGTGGCAATGATCTCTCCCTCTCGAAGGTGCAAGTTGATAGTGTCCAGAGGAGCCAGCAGTTTGATAAACTCTCCCGTGCTAACCAGTGGGGAGCCCTGTTGGTAAAAAAGCAACTGGAAATGTGTGATATCACCCTAGACATTGTCTGAACATGGACTTAGGCAAGAGTGCCCTTAAATAAAATGATAATGGGGAGGAACAAGATATTATACATAATTGTACAGTACAGCAATAGGCCCTTTTGCCCATCACATCTATGCTGATCCTTTTGCCCAACTACACTAATCCCATTTGCCTGCAATGGATCAGTATCCTTCCAAGCCTTGCCTATTCATGCCTAATTACACGCCTCTTAAACATGGTGATTGTATTTCATTCCACCTCCTCCTCTAGCAGAACTTTCCAGGTATCAATTATTCTCTGTGTGAAAATATTTCCCTCTTTAAAGATTCTTTGTCTTTCCTAAAACCTATGCCCCTTCTTCTTGACAATGGCATAACGATTCTGACGAACGATCCTATATAAGCCTCTCATAATTCTATGTACCTCTTTCAGGTCACCCCTCAACACCCTTTGCTGCAGGGAGAGAGTTAAGAGGACTTCAATGAAAATGTTTTGACTCAATAGGCCTCTCATATCTGGAATAAGCTGACAGGAGACAATTAAAAGACATTTGGACAGACATATGGATAGGAAGGATTAAGAGGGAAATTGGCCAAATGCAGGAAAATGGGGCTAGTCCAAAATGAGGGCACAGAAAAGGTGTTTGCGTGATGTACAGCTCTATATAACAGGCAAAACTAATCTACTGTATCTAATCTTTCCCCATAACTAAAATCCTCCAACGCAGGCAAGATCCTTATAAGATCTCATCTTCACCCTCATGCACAACTACATCTTTCCTATAGTGTGGTGGCCAGAGCGGCACATAAAACTCCAATCTAACGATCAACCAGTATTTTGTGAAGTTGGATCATAATGATCCAAGTATAGTATACCGTGTTCTAATCACTGAAGACTAGACACTCATGGATATAATCAGGCTGATGTCCTGCACTGGCAGAAATTGTGCGTTTGGGATGAGCCTAAAAACCAAAGTCTCTGTTCTTTCATGTTTAATTAAAAGATCCCATGGCTACCATTTCAAGGTAGCTTTGGGCAGTTATTGGTGGTGTCCTGGCCAACATGTACCATTCAATCACTATCTGAAAGCAGATATATTTAGAGCTTGTTTTAGTCAGGCATTGGATGATGAATAAACACTGATTTCAATGGTATTATAGAATCTTTTGCCACCATCTGAGAGAACAGGCAGGCCTGGGAAAATGGCTTCCAGCTAATACTGAGTGCACTGCACCTAGATACAAGTAAGCACAGATGGGATCTTCAGCAATAGAACAGAGTACTGGAGGAACTCAGTGTGTCAGGCAGCATATATAGAAGATATACAGCAACAGAACAGGCCCTTCAGCTCTCAATGTCTGAGCTGAACATGATGCCAAGATAAATGAATCTCATCTGCCTGCACATGATCTATATCCCTCCTTTCATTGCATATCCAGTTATCTATCTAAAAGCCTCTTAAATGCCACGATCGTATCTGCCTCCACCATTATCCCTGGCAGCACATTCCAAGGACCCACCATCCCCTAAAAACCTATCCTGCACATCTCCTTTAAAGTTCACCAAACTTACCACCTTTGGTCTTTGACATTTCTGACTGTCTACGCTATCTATGTCTCTCAGAATCCTCTGCCCCGGGGATAAGTCTACGTTTGTTTGTTCGCTCCAGTTAAGGCGCTGTGCACACGGCAGCCAGCCAACAGTCGCTTGTCCTTTTCTTTTTTTTACGCTTTTAATTTCAAGTTTTTTTGTGTACCTTGTTGTGCGCTGTGACTGTTGGCAGACCAGTTTCCCTCCGGTGATGAATAAAGTTTATCATATCGTATAATTTTATATACTTCTATCAGGTCTCCCTTCAATCTCCGGAGAAAACAATCCAAATTTGTCCAACCGTTCCTTGTAGTTAACACCCCCTAATCTAGGCAGCATTCTGGTAAAACTCTTTCTGCACACTCTCCAAAGCCTCTACACCTATAGAGAGAAATATGCATCTGACATTTCAGGTCAGGAACTTTGAAAGAAGTGTCAAAACCCTGAATGTTTGTTCATTTCTCTCCACAGATGAAGAAGGGTCCTGATCGGAAAAGTTGTCTGTCTATTTCCCCCGACATATATGCTACCTAACTCACTGATTTCCTCTAACAGTTTGTTTTTGGTTTAATACACCCAGCCTTGTTCATCATTTAATATTGCAACAGGCAATAGTCAGGAGACTTGCTGGTGATCTACTGCCAGTGACCCTGGGGGGTGGAAGATTGCAACCTTCTCGTGGTCCGCCCTGTTTCGACTAATGCAATCAACTCAACGTGAGTAAATGGAAGATCAAATAGAACAAGTTGTCCAACAACTTTAGGCTGTGCACGCCACACGAAATACGAAGAAGTGACTCTGGAACAACCCATGCACTGAGGCAGAGTTGGCAATTCCCTAGTAAATGTTGAACTCTTGGTACAGTCTTGAACTCTTATACAGTACTGCACAGAATGCAGATCAAAGGTCATTTGGTCCAACCAGCCTCTGGTGGAGTTTAAACTCCACAGAAGTCACCTCTCGCTCTCTCGTCGTCATCTTAGCTCTTGTGCCAACGTTTCTATTCCCTCTTCTCTAACAGTTCTTCCAGTTTCCATCTGAATATATCTTTGTTCATCACCTCTACCACATCCTGTGACAGGAAGTTTCATATCCGAGCAACTCCCTGACTGGACAGTTTTTTCTTATTACCAGATACTGATGATTGGTGACCATCAAGGATTTAAAGATTTTAGTTGTGAATTCAACATTTTCTTTCTCCATGTATCACATCCAACCCTTTTTAAGTTATAGACTTCCATTATGTTACCTTTAAATGCTAATCAATTTAACATTAGGCTTGTGGCTCATGAGAGATACAACATCAAGAAGCAGTATAAAAATCAACCTCTTTATTGTTAATGTCTGGATGGAGAATAGGAATAAGATATTTTCACTGGCTTTGGCGAAGATGTGTGTTTGTGGATGTTGGTAGAATCACAAACTCAAAATGGAACAACAGGTTCTGGACCTTTTCTGGACCTTGAGTCCGTAATAAAGTTATTATTATTATTATTATTATTATTATTATTATTATAAAGATCTTTCACAGCCAACAAGTCTCAAAGCAACTTACAGCCAATTTATAACTTCACTGACATGTGGTCACTTCATAAAGTAGAACACCTCAAATACAACTTGTGCCTAGCAAGTTCACACAAACAATGACAAGATAATCAGTGTTGATGACTGAATATTGGCAGCATCTCAGACAGAAGATTTCAGTATAGGAGTAAAGAGGTTCTTCTGCAGTTGTATTGGGCTCTGGTAAGACCACATCTGGAGTATTGTGTGCAGTTTTGGTCTCCTAATTTGAGGAACGACATCCTTGTGATTGAGGCAGTGCAGTGTAGGTTCACGAGATTGATCCCTGGGATGGCGGGACTGTCATATGAGGAAAGATTGAAAAGACTAGGCTTGTATTCACTGGAGTTTAGAAGGATGAGGGGTTATCTTATAGAAACATATAAAATTATAAAAGGACTGGACAAGCTGGATGCAGGAAAAATGTTCCCAATGTTGGGCGAGTCCAGAACTAGGGGCCACAGTCTTAGAATAAAGATGAGGCCATTTAAGACTGAGGTGAGTAAAAACGTTTTCACCCAGAGAGTTGTCAATTTGTGGAATTCCTTGCCACAGAGAGCAGTGGAGGCTAAGTCACTGGATGGATTTAAGAGAGTTAGATACAGCTCTAGGGGCTCATGGAATCAAGGGATATGGGGAGAAGGCAGGCACGGGTTATTGATTGGGGACAATCAGCCATGATCTGCTGGCAGAATAGCATTGCTGGCTCGAAAGGCCTTCTCCTGCACCTATTTTCTATGGTTCTATGATTCTAGAACCTCCCCTATACTATATTACATTTAAAATCAAGCTGCAAGGTTTGAGCTAACACTTCAGCCCCTTTTTTTTGGGTGGGGGGGGGGGGGGGGGCAGCTCCCCTCGCTCAATGCAGCAACGTTGTGCCAGTGGATTTTTGTTCCCATCTCTGGAGTTAATCGTACAATTTAATGTTCCAGAGGTGAGATTGTTATCCACAGAGGCACAGCTTATTGTAAAGCCACCACCAAGTTTACCGTCACAAGGTGAAAGATGTGTATGACAAATGCTTAAGGTTCTCTCTGGTTAACAAGCAACCCATTACAACTTACAGTGTAAAAATCGTACCAAACCCCTCTGGGGAAGTATGCGGCTACAGAGCTGGCGCCTGGCTCTAACACTGGTGTAATGAGAAGGCTTCGACCCCACAGGAACTGTCTGTCGATGGAGTACGTATTCCTATCTTCAGGAAATCTGAATTTAAAAATAAGGGACAACATGTGAAATTCTCCAGCAAAGGAAAAGAGGGCTCCCCACAAGTCTTCAAACCAAACCAGAACTACATATAGTATCAAGTCAAGTCAAGTGACACTGAAGTCATATTCACATGGTGAGGTACGTATAATGAAAATCCTGCTTGCATCAGCATCACAAGCACATGGACTCAAACAACACACATAAACACAGAATTATTCATCAATTACACATACATTATGCAAGATAGTAAAAGGAAAAAGAATGCAAAAATCGAGGCAATCAGGATGTGATCTCACCAGGTTGCGACATAATCGAGGCAAGGTTTCTCTACACTGGTACTCAAATCCTCTAATAATTAAGGCCAACTCTTTTTGCACCACTTCTCAATTGCTTGCTGTACTTTCATAACTTCTAGTGATATGTGTACAAAGACATCCAGATTCCTATGAGTAGCAACAACAGCTAGTCTCTTCCCACATAAAAAATAATCCACTATTCTATTTTGTCAGCTGGAACTCAACCACCAATCTTACAGTGTAAACTAACTGGTGCTCCACTGGTCAGCGCCTGCTGGCCAGTAAAGACCCATTTATTCTTACTCCATTTTCTTTCCATTAATTAATGAACAATGCACACCATGGTATTATTCTATTACTGTCAATCCCAAATGTTATTTGCAGGGTTGTGTCACACTCATAGATTGAGACCATTTGGCCTAATAAGTCCACACCATCCATAAAGCAACTATTCATTAATACTACCCTTAATCTATTTTATCCACCCTTCAATTCACCCCAGATTCTACCACTCACCAGCACACAAGGGATCATTTACAGTGACCAATTAATCCATCAAGCTACACATCTTTTGGATATGGGAGGAAACTGAAGCACCCAGAGGAAAATCATAAAGTCACAGCGTGAACATGCAAACTCCACACAGCCAACACCAGAGGTCAGGTTTGAACTCGAGTGGATGGGGATGGAGATGTGAGGCAGCAGTTCTACTTAACCTGCTACCTCTTGGGGTCTATCAAAGAGTATCAAAAAGTCTAAATATACCACGTCCACTTGTTTCTCCTCATCTATTCTGCTCTATCCACTTCCAAAATGTTAACATAGTTGTTAAGAGGATTTCCCTTTCATATATTCATGTTAAAACTGTCCAATCCTATTATTATTTTCTAAGTGCCCTGTTACCACTTCCTTAGTGATAGATTCTGGCATTGTTCTTACCACTGCTGTCAAATTAACTGGTCTGTAGTTTCCTGTGTTATCTCCCCCTCCTATATTAAATAGTGGCAATACATTCCAATCTGTGTGATCTGTTGTCGAATCCATGGAAGCTTGGAAGATGACAAATAGTGCATCCACTATTCCAGAGACACTTCCTTCAAAACCCCAGAGTGCAGTTCATGAGGACCTGGGGATTGATCACCTCAGTTCCAATAATTACTTCAGGGCTTGATCTTTAATAATATTAATTTGTTAAAGCTCCTCAGTCACTCGCAACTTGTAGTTTTCTTCTGTTTGCAAAAGGTCTCTTCTTCCATGAGACAAATACAAAATATTTGCTTAATTTCCATGAGATTTATAATATTGTTTCTCCTATTTCAACCTGTAAGGCTCTTACATTAACTTTGGCTAGACTTTTATTTGTTAGTCTTCTTGCTAAACTACTGTTGTTTTCTTTTTTCCCCATTTCTTATCAATGCCTTGGTCCCGATTACAATTTTGTGGAATGGGATAATTGGAGCCGGGTGCGGGATAAATCTGGGGGACAGCATTAGTCAACACTAATTGTTAGAGATACAGCGTGGAAACAGGCCCTTCGGCCCACCGTTTCCGCACCAACCAGCAATCCCTGCATATTAACATTATCCTACACCCACTAAGGACAATCTTTAATATTTACCAAGCCCATTAACCTACAAACCTGAACATCTTTGGAGTGTGTGAGGAAACAGACGATCTTGGAGAAAACCCACGCAGGTCACGGGGAGAACATACAAATTCCGTTCAGACAGTACCCGTAGTCGGGATCGAACCCAGGTCTCCTGGCGCTGCATTCACTGTAAGGCAGCAACTCTAGCGCTGCGCCATCGTGCTTTGGGAACCCCAGCATTGGAGCCTGGTCCCTGACGATTCTTGGAATAGAATATTAGGACATGAACTTACTCAAAGAGAAGGGCTCTGGCAACAGTTTTTCCCCAGATGTGTGAGTGGTGGAAGAGTGTGTAGAGGTATGGGAGCAGGGAGTAACGGGTGAGGAGAGCACGCTTCATTGCAGCTTGAGCAGATTCGCTGAATGCTGTTGGGTCCTGAGCCTGGAAGATGGAGAAACCTTTTCAGAAAAAAACTGTGACAAAATTAATGACACAAAATATTTAACTACGTTAACTAAAAATTATTTCGTCTTAAATATTGATAAATGTGAAAGGAACAACCAAAATGCTGTGGAGTTCAAGGGATGGCTAAAGTCCCGAGGTCCGAGTCTCAGTCCTATTTCTTGGGCAGGTGGACATTATAGTTTAGTTTAGTTTATTATTGTTATGTAAGGCTTTTGTTGCATGCTTTCCAGTCAAAGAAAATACTATACATCATTATAATCAAGCCATCCACACTACACAGATAAAGGATAAAGGGTACATTTAATGCAACATAATGTCCGATAAAGTCTGCTTAAGGGTGGTTCAACGTTCTCCAATGAGGTAGATGGGAAGTCAGGACCACACTCTAGTGAGAGGACAGTTCCGTTTTCTGATAAATGCCAGGAAGTTACAAACTCCGGGCTACCTTCTCATTCTGAGAGTTGTGGTTTCGAGAGAAGGGGTAGAAGGCACCGAGCTGCATCCATCGCACGCACATTTCCTCCGTGGTACTGCCGCCAAATCCACACATGTCTGCTCCCACCAGAGGAATTCCAAACATATTAAAGTTCAGGATACCTGTGGGAGAGAAAGAGGTCAAGGTTCAGGATGATAACAACAGGACCCACTGCAACCTGCCTCCACGCTGGCAGATGTCAGGAGTCTCCATTAAAGCTTCATACCGTCCAAAATCCAGCTGCCCTTGCCCTATCTCACATTCAAGTGTTCCACTCAGAGATGGCGGATATATGGAACCATCTCCAGAGGAAGTGGTAAAGGTAGGTACAATTAGAATGTTTAAAGAAGGGTCTCGACCCGAAACGTCGCCTATATCCTTCGCTCCTTAGATGCTGCTGCGCCCGCTGAGTTTCTCCAGCTTTTTGTGTAACCCTAGAATATTTCAATGATTATTATTATGGTCTGGTTATCTAGTATTACTTATAGATAATTTATTGTATCATTAATTGATTGATTGAAATATGCAGCATGGAAACAGGCCCATCGGCCCATCGTGCCCACGTCAACCATCAATCACCCATTCACACTAGTTCCATGTTATTACACTTGCGCATCCAATCCCGACACACTATACGGGCAATTTTATAGCGGCCAATTAACCCACAAACAGGTGGGTTTGGAGAGGAAACTGGAGCACCTGGAGGAAATCCACAGGGTTACAGGAAGAACGTGAAAACTCCACACAGACAAGGCCGGAGGTTCGGATCAAACCCGGGTTTCTGGCACTGTGAGGCAGCAACTCCATCAGCTGTGCCTCTGTGCCGCCACATTGGTTATATATATTTATTTGTTTTATTGGTGCATTAATGTACCTGTTATTCTGAGCAAGAGTTTCATTGTTTCGTTCCCATTGAGAGGAAGGAGATTTAGAGGGGATTTGATGGGAATGTTTATTTAAATACAGAGAGAGGTTGATATCTGGAACTGCCAGTGGAGGTGGAGAAGTCAAATACAATCATGAGACACTTATTCAGGCACTTGAATAGGGAAGGCTTAGAAGTATGTGGACAGCGCAGGGCAATGGGATTAGTGTAGCTGGGAGAAATGGTTGGCATGGAGGGGGTGGACTGAAGGGCCTGTTTTTGTGTGGTATGACAATGATGACTATTTGATTGGTTGACCCAATGTACAGTGGGAGTTTGTTCCTTAACTGACCAGGAGTTAACAATGAAGCTCACAGGCTGTGTACAGGTAGACCTGCTATAAAGCACGTTTCTAAAACAAATTGGACATAATGCGACTGATGAATTAGGGAACGCTATTTAAATTATACAAGCTAAATTGGTTCTAACGTGAGTTTCCTGAGAAACACATGGGCACTTTGCAATCCAATTTATACGCAATTTCTGACTCTCTGGTGCAGCAGCATTCAAGATTTTGATTTGGTTTGTTGGGTGTGAAACGTTGAAGATCTAGTTCCCAGTTACATAGTTACTTGACAAAAAAAATGGACTTAGAAACATAGAAAAATAGGTGCAGGAATTCAGAATTTACAACACATTCACTGTCCCGTACCTGGAATAGAGAAGTACATGTCCTTCCACTGGCTCCTGTTGTCTCCCAGCCAATGTCCCGAGTACTTGCCTTGACTTGGGAACGTCGATCGGGAAATGACAAATGGTCGCTTCTTGCGGATTTTCATCAAGGCACTGGGGAAAAAAAGTAGCATTTCATCCAATCAACGCATCGGAAAATATTGTATCCCTATACAGTCTTGGGCGAATCATCAGAGAACACAAATGGACAGAGTGGTGAAGAAGGCAGATGGCACACTTGTCTTCACAGGTTGGAGTATTGAGTACTAGAGCTGGCACATCATGTTACATCAGTGAGAATACACCTGGAGCACCATATGCAGTGCTGATCGCCATTCTAAAGGATGGATGTGATTAAACTAAGAGTGCAGAAAAGTTTCATTAGGAGGTTGCCAGGTCTGGAGAGCTTGAGTTATAAAGTGAGTTAATGGGCAGCATTTTTTTTTCTCTGGAGCGAAGGCGAAGATGACTGAGGCGTGACCTGATAGAGATTAATAAAATCATGAAGGGAACAGATAAGGTTGATTGCCATGATATTTTTTCCAAGGGTAGGGGAATCTAAAACTAGAGAGGGCATAGGTTTAAGGTGCGAGGGGAAAATCTAAAGGGGCAATATTTTAAAACAGGGTTTGTGGGTACATGGAACAAGCTACAAGAGGAAGTGGAAGCGACATATATAATTACAAAAGTTTAAAAGACATTAGACACATACATGGATAGAAAAGGTTGAGATATGGACCAAATGGAGGTAAATGGGACTAGCTAAGGTAGGAACCTTGATCGACGTGGATAGTTTGGACAATATGGGTAGTTTCCATATTGTATAACCCTATGACTCTGGTTCCTATATTGGCTGAAAGTTCTCCCCGTGGGCTGTATGCAAGTTCTCACATACTGACCTTGCTGAGGCCTTGGCCTCCATCAGCCCGTACAGGCTGTGCACGTTGTAGTGTGTTGATACCTTCTGTTTAGCTGAGGCACAAATGGTCTGACTGCGTAAGCGGCCACCCAGCACACCTGATGAGAAAAGGCCGCACAGAATGTGGCTTTCAGAATACTGAGGCACATACCCCACCCTGTTGACACTGCCCCTCAATCCTGACCCTTGCTATCCCACCGTCCCCACCTCCAAACTTACCCCTTACCATACACCTACCGTCGATCCTCCTCATCCCATCATCCCTGCCTCTCACTGCTAATCCTCTCCTCATCACTGGTGACCCTCCCACTCATCACCCATTCTTCAGCCAGGTTCAGAACCCTCCCATCCTCGTATCCCACCACAATCCCTCCAGACTCCACCTGCTTCTATGCCTCCCCCATCTCACCATTGCTCCTCACTGCCCTCTCCTCTCACTGCTGATTCCCCATATTCATCCAACCAGCTTTCTCCTCCACCCTCACGCACACCCCTTTTTCCAGTCCCACCTTCCCTGCCTGACTCATCTACCCCTCACCTCTCTCTGCCAACTACCTCCCCTCTACTCCATCAGTCTGCAGAACCGCCCTGACCCAAAACATCATCTGCCCAATTTCCTCCACAGATGCTGCCTGACCCGCTGAGTTAGAGCAGGTTTGTTTTTTGCCCTAGTATTCTACTTTCCAGTTTATCCTTCCTGGCTGGATATCCTGTTCTCTGCTTCTATCTGACTCTATTTCCGCAGCAGGTCTCTGGGATCTGACTCACCCGGAACAAACGGGGGATTTTCCAGCTCATTGGACGGACACCCGCTCTCTGACCCTTCCACAAAGTTGGAAGGCTCGTTCATGTCCTAGAATATTCCAGAGAGACATTGATGAAAGAAAAAACATTATAATGAGATTAACCACTGGAAAAATTAACTTTACAGGCCTGCCTGAGCTATGCAGATGCCTGCTCTCCATTACACAGAAACAGTACAGCAACACTGGGGAGGACGTAAAGAGCCTGGGACTCTTTTCATTAGAGAAGCTTGAGGGAAACTTTGATAGTATATAAAATGATAAGGGACCGAAATAGAGTGGATAGTTGGGTGGCACAATGACGCAGCAGTAGAGCTGCTGCCTTATAGCGCCAGAAACCTGGGTTCGATCCTGACTACAGGTGGTGTCTGTACAGAGTTTGTACGTTCTCCCTGTGACCGCATTGGTTTTCTCCAGGTGCTCCGGTTACCTCCCACACTCCAAAGACATACAGGTTTGTAGGTTAATTGGCTTTGGTAAAAAAAAATTGTAGATTGTCCCTAGTGTGTAGGATAGTGTTAGTGTATGGGGTGATTACTGGTCCGCGCAGATTACTCGGTGGGCCGACGGGCCTGTTTCAGCCCTGTGCCTCTAAAATCTAAAAGTCTAAAAAGTTGTAGACTCATTCTGATGGTGGAATAGTTGAGGGTTAGAGCTCACTGGTAAAAAATAAGGGCAAGAGAATTAAGGATGTAACGAGACAGCGCCTTTAATGCAGAGTGTGGTAAGAATTTAGAACAGTCTGCCTGCAAATGTGGTGGAAGCAGATTCAATCGCACCCCTCAAGAGGGAATTGGGCAGGTATAGGATGCAGAAAAAAATGCCCCTCTGTGGGGAAAAGTCAGTTGCTCCGATAGAGAGCAGGATTAGGTCCCCTCCTGGGCAGTAACTGTTCCGTGCTTTTAGTGACTACAATGATTTTGTGAAGCAAATGTAACCTCGAGTGAGATTAAACAGACAATAGGCAATAGGTGCAGGAGTAGGACATTTGGCCCTTCAAACCATTTGGCCATTTGGCCCTTCGATTCAATGTGATCATGGCTGATCGTCCCCAATCAATACCCCATTCCTGCCTTCTCCCCATATCCCCTGATTCTGCTATTTTTCAGAGCCCTATCTAGCTCTTGAAAGCATCCAGAGAACCTGCCTCCACCGCCCTCTGAGACACAGAATTCCACAGACTCACCACTCTCTGTGAGAAAAAGTGTTTCCTCACCTCCGTTCTAAATGGCTTACCCCTTATTCGTTAACTGTGGCCCCTGGTTCTGGACTCCCCCAACATTGGGAACATATTTCCTGCCTCTAGCGTGTCCAAGCCCTTAACAATCTTTTTCATTTTTTTGTTCCAGAGAGGGAAATTGGAGCAGTGGCTTAAACTAAAATGATGCAATCCATCGGACAGAAAATGTAATACAATATAATTTTGGGTACTTATTCTTTATATGTTGGAATGAACCCAGATGATTCAATCATGGAGTCACCGAGCAATATAATACAGAAACATTGGCCCTCTGACGAATTAGTCTACGCAAATCATCAACCACCCATTATACTAATCAAAGTCAAAGTCAAAAGAGTTTATTGTCATGTGTCGCTGACAGGACAATTAAATTATTTCTTTGCATAGCACAACAGAACATAGTAGGCATTGACTACAATTATATACATAAATACACACATGAATTAATAAATTAATAAAGTGCAAATAACAGATGGAGGGATATTAATGTTCAGAGTTTTGTCCGAGCCAAGTTTAATAGCCAGATGGCTGTGGGGAAGTAGCTATTCCTGACCTGGGTCGTTGCAGTCCTCAGGCTCCTGTACCTTCTACCCGAAGGTAGCAGGGAGATGAGTGTGTGGCCAGGGTGGTGTGGGTCCTTGATGATGCTGCCAGCCTTTTTGAGGCAGCGACTGTGGTAGATCCCCTTGATGGAAGGAAGGTCAGAGCCGATGATGGACTGGGCAGTGTTTACTACTTTTTGTAGTCTTTTCCTCTCCAGGGCACTCAAGTTGCCAAACCAAGCCACGATGCAACCGGTCAGCAAACTCTCTACTGTGCACCTGTAGAAGTTAGAGAGAGTCCTCCTTGACAGACCGACTCTCCGTAATCTTCTCAGGAAGTAGAGGCGCTGATGAGCTTTCTTAATAATTGCATCTGTGTTCTCGGACCAGGAAAGATTTTCACAGATGTGCACGCCCAGGAATTTGAAGCTCTTGACCCTTTCAACCATCGACCCGTTGATATAAACAGGACTGTGGGTCCCCATCCTACTCCTTCCAAAGTCTATAATCAGTTCCTTGGTTTTGCTGGTGTTGAGGGTCAGATTGTTGTGCTGGCACCATATGGACAGTTGCTCGATATCTCTTCTATACTCTGACTCATCCCCATCAGTGATACGTCCCACAACAGTGGTGTCGTCAGCGAACTTAATGATGGAGTTCGCACTATGACCGGCTACGCAGTCATGAGTATAGAGTGAGTACAGCAGGGGGCTGAGCACGCAGCCTTGAGGTGCTCCCGTGCTGATTGTTATCGAGTCTGACACATTTCCACCAATACGAACAAACTGTGGTCTGTGAATGAGGAAGTCGAGGATCTCACATTCATCCCATTTTATCCTCCTTACATTTTATCGATTTACCAACACAGTAGGGGAAATTTGTAGAGGTTAATTATCCTATCAACCTGTATGTCTTTGGGATGCGGAAACAGGAACAGCCGAAGGAAACCTACTGTATGTAGTCACAGGGAGAAAGTGCAAACTCAATGTAGACAGCACCGAAGATCAGCATTGAACCTGGCATTGTGAGGCATCAGCTCTACTAGCTGCATCACGTTGTTGATCTTAGTGACACTGCACTTATCACAAGTCCCTAGATTCTGTAGGTATGTTACAATACCTACCTTTAGCAGCGCTGCAGTTCTGCCGCTCTCCGTGTCTGTGACTTTGGCGCCTTTCAGAGGGGGGCGGGTTTAAAATGCCGTTTTTCCCATGGCAGTCCAAGTCGATCCATGTCGGGCGATTTCGTCGCTAAAGAGAAATCGCTCCGACATTTCATTCATGAAGGTATTTTTAAACTACGCTAGATTATTTATTAACTAGAGTAGTTTAAATATCATCTTCTAAAGCTCTGAACGGTGACAGCGGAACGGACCTAACGTAGGCGATAAAAGAAGCTACACAGTTTATTTTTACATAAAAACTTGGTTTTTAGGAAGGCTTTAATCACATTTTCATGTTGCGAAAAGGGGACAAAAAAAATGTACCGGCTGTATTTTCCATACCGACTTCACCGCAAACCACAACGTTCTAATCCACCGCATTCCACTAAAACCCACTCGCAAGTTGATTTAATGGCCATTAATTTACAGGCATTAAACACTAAATTCCTTCCATTTGGCCTATAAATTCATGAAAATTTGATTTAAAAATCATGTTATATTGTGGATTATTGTGTGAATGTCATTTGGACTCTTAGGGCAATTTTTAAAAGTTTATCTTTTCTTAAGAAGTGGATAGATGTTTAGATCAAGTAATTGAATTTTGTAATTAGCTACAATTAGATAAATAACTAATTATATGCTTTAATTTCAGGTCATCCAAGTAAGATTGTTTCATTATTGTTTCAGAATGCTTCAATCTATAATAACTGAAAATATCATTGAGTTCTCTTAATTTTTAAGAAAGTTATGGGCTTTTGACTGTTCCCAATCACAGCTTTTGAGTTAGTCAATGGAAAGGCAATGGGGAACAAGATGCTAATTTCCTAGTATGAAAATAGCCATAACTTTTTTAATACTGAAAATATGAACGTGAATTAGGTGTCAAATTAAACTTCTTTTTATGCTTTATCTGGTGGAATAAATTGCAGAGTTGATTTTTAAAATCCCAAAATTTTGTAACATTGCTAGATTCTGCCAAGGGCATTGGGTGAACCACATTAAGTTGCAACTGAGGAAAAATAAGGAATGATACGATCAGCAGAAGTGGGAGAAGCTTCATTTGCACCATAAACAGCAAAAGGGATAGGTTGTCTGAAATGTAATTATTTTCCACCCATGTATCTGTACAAATGCCTTTTAAATAATGTAATAGTACCCGCATCTACAGCACCCTTTGGCAACTCATTCTACATATCCACTACTGCGTTAAAAAGTTGCCCCTCAGGTTCCTTTTAAAAATCTCCCCCTTCTCATCTTAAATCTATGCTCTCTTGTTTTAGATTCCTCTACTCTGTGAAAAAGACTGTGACCATCCACCTTGTCTCCACCCCTTGTGATTTTGTACACCTTTATAACATCACCCTTTAACTCCTATGATCAGGGAAAATGTTCCAGCCTATCCAACTTCTCCTATCACTCAAACCTTGCAGTCCGGGTACTATCCTCAAATTTACATTCGCTAAATAACCCACCAATTGCATGTCTTTAGGATGTGGGTGGAAACTGGAAAACCCAAAGGTCACAAGAGAAAATGTGCAAACTATAGAGAGACAGTACTGGAGGTCGGGATCAAACCCAGATCACTAGAGCTGTGAACAGCAGCTCTACCACCTGTACCACTGTGCCATCCAAAGCTGGAACTCATACAAAAAGTGGTTAACCAGTATTATGAATAGAAAATTGTCCGCTAATACTATTTGGTGAAGCAAATCTTTGTCAATTAATTTTTTATGACTTTAACATAAATAGTAGCCCTTCCTCGGGTGAAGATGTCAAAAACAAACTGACAATATTAAGATGTGAACTAAGCCACCTAACATATAAACTGTGTGGAATCCAGAGCCCACACATAATCTGTGTGGACATTTGGAACTCACATCTCAACTAAGATTAAGATAGACACAAAAAGCTGGAGTAACTCAGTGGGACAGGCAGCATCTTGTGGGGGGTAAGGAATAGGTGCAAAAGGCATGTTGGCCTTTATAACAAGAGGAGTTGAGTATAGGAGCAAAGAGGTCCTTCTGCAGTTGTATGGGGCCCCAGTGAGACCACACCTGGAGTATTGTGTGCAGTTTTGGTCCCCTAATTTGAGGAAGGACATTCTTGCTATTGAGGGAGTGCAGCGTAGGTTTACAAGCTAAATATCCGGGATGGCGGGATTGTCATATGCTGAGAGAATGATGCGGCTGGGCTTGTATACTCTGGAGTTCAGAAAGATGAGAGGGAATCTTATTGAAACATATAAGATTGTTAAGGGTTTGGACATGCTAGAGGCAGGAAACATGTTTCCGATGTTGGGGGAGTCCAGGACCAAGGGCCACAGTTTTAGAATAAGGGGTAAGGCATTTAGAACGGAGACGAGAAAACACTTTTTCTCACAGAGAGTTGTGAGTCTGTGGAATTCACTGCCTCAGAGGGCAGTGGAGGCCGGTTCTCTGGATACATTCAAGAGAGAGCTAGATAGGCCCTTAAAGATAGCAGAGTCAGCGGATATGGGGAGAAGGTAGGAACGGGGTACTGATTGGTGATGATCAGCCATGATCACATTGAATGGCGGTGCTGGCTCGAAGGGCCGAATGGCCTACTCCTGCACCTATTGTCTATTGTCTATTGGCATTTCGGGTCGATACCCTTCTTTCAGGTCTCGACCCGAAACGTCACCCATTCCTTCTCTCCGGAGATGCTGCCTGTCCCGCGGAGTTACTCCAGCTTTTTGTGTCTATCATCGGTTTAAACCAGCACCTGCAGTTCCTCCCGACACATCCCAACTAAGCTTGTGGCCTCTGGGAGACATTGGAGATTTTAAGACAAGGATCTTTGTCGGGTGGGAGAGTTCAGGGATATGAAGAAAAGGATAGTGGATAGAATTCAGATATAGATCAGCTGTGAATGAATTATAAGGTAGGAAAAGCCTAAAGCCTGTCCTCCAAATGGCACTTACAATCCAGAGCCCATCAAAGGGCACAGCCTTATGGAACTGCAGCAGGTTTTCAAACCACCACTGATGCGTGTCTGGATTTGTGAAGTCCGGGAATGCTGTCAATCCAGGCCAGACCTATATCCCATAAAAAGCAGAGAAAATCCCATTTAATCAAAGCACCCCTGTCACAATCTTTGCCCTCATTCTCCTCCTGACCCTTCTTCCCAGAGCAGTGAGTTTAGCAGTGATCGCATCACAATATTATTGGTCTGAATTTACCTTCAGATATGAGGCCAAGAAATGCTGAGGACACATAGCAGGTCGGGCAGCCTCTGGGAAGCCCAGGTAATTTACCTTTAATTAAAATTTATAGGATGTCCTGAGACATGAAATTCGTTTCTCTCTCCACATATGCTGCCTGTCCTCTTGAGTGTCTCTGGCAGTATCTGTTTCTAGCTTTCCAACACCTACAGTTCTTTTGCTTTATATTTACCTTCAAATACTGATGCACTGAGCATTGTTTCTCCTCATAGCTCACTACCTTCCTTGAGCACAGTCATTGAACTCAAGTGTAAATTTGTAAGCCACGTCTACGAACCATCCTGATACACTGAATGTGGCAAACTCTACATGGAGACAAGTTTACATCTCGGCCAGCTAACCCTGTAGTTGCTCCCATTAAGTTCACTGATTTGCTGCAAGGACTCTACCTTTCCGATCAGAGGACTTCCAGATGCATTGGTGATGAAGACTTCCTGTTTCAGACCCTCGTCATATGGCCAGTAGGAGCCTGGTGGTTGGCTGCTGCTGATTCCTGGGTCCTGCAGACAAACAGACACATCGCGAGATGGAGTGTGAAGCTAGTCACTCCTATGCCACATGCAGTGCACCTTTAACCTCTTTTCCTGCCACCCCAGACCACTCATAGCATCAGCAGAAGTCGTTCCCCCCACCCACACCCCAAACGCTGCTGAGTTGGAGCGACTTGCATTACAGTGCTGCCCGTCACATCCCAGAGCATGTTACTGCCCACAGAGTAGTTTCCAATTGCTATTGGAATTTCACAAAATTAGTGCAGCAAGGCTTCAATAATGAACAAAAAATGTTATTTGGTGACATGAGTTGAAGGATAAATATGAAGGATATCTACTGCTGTTGTCACACGGGATTATCTTTTTCTCCAGAATGGGCAGATTTGATTTGTGCGTTCCTCAAAGTAATGCAGCAATTTCTTCTGCATTGCACTTGTGTTGACTCAATAATGTGCTCAGGCCAATCCAGACGTTTCGCGTTGAGAGGCTTCGAGGTCTGAAGAAGGGTCTCAACCGGAAACATCACCCGTTCCGCTCCAGAGATGTTGCTGAGTTCCTCCAGCATTTTGTGTCTACTTCATCATTGTTGGGTCTAAATCGTGGAACCCCCCTCTCAACCGCACCATGGGAGCTCCTTCATCAGAGGGAATGCAGACACTCACCATCGCCCTCTCAAGGTCAGTTTGAAAACGTCAACAAAAGCTGGCCTTGCCTGTGAATGCTGACCCTTGGGTACATAAAGTAAATGGCGATAGTTTTCCTGTGCATACGCACTGTGGTCCTGTTCACAAACCACTTGGTGGCCCATATATTTCCCAGGGATACTGGGTGCCCAGAATTACCAGAATCATGACGTATTGTTGTCCGTGGGAGTGAAGATCTGCCACCAGCTGAGGAAGACTGGCAAAATTCTTGGGATCAAAGGTAAAGTCCCGATACTCGGTCATGTAATCAATATCATTCCATTGAGCATCCTGAGGGAACAGGAAGTATTTCATGCTTAAAACTGTCAATATCTCAGAAACCCTCCAGAAAAATTCCTCACCCAACACTTAGCGACTGCCCACACCCGCAGGTCTATTCCCAGGTGCAGCAGACCCCATCCCAACCCCTTCCAACCCAAGGCCACCCTTCATTTGGAATTCCAACCATTTCTGACCTGTGTCACATTCATTCCAACGTGTCCCAAATTTTTCCACCTTTTATCTTGCAGCACAACCCATTCTATACTGTACCCATTCGCCCATTCTGGCCCAAACACTCCCTTCCATCATACCAGTCCATCCCCTAAGCTTTTACCAAGTCATTTTACCAGGGTCCTTCTCACATTTGTGGTGGGAAGAAATCTGGAAGGGAGGAGGGGCAAGACAAAGCCTGGCTGGTTGGACAAAGACCAGAGAGGTGCAATTTGAGAAGCCAGAGGAAGGAATGTATTTGGAAGGAGAGCGGGAGAGGGAGAAATGGCTGTGAGTCCAGGTGGGGCACAGGGAAGAGAGGAGGGAAAAGTAGGTGAAGAAAGTGGGAGGGTGGGGGAAGAAAGGGTTTCATTTTGTGTGTTAGTTGGAGAATTCAATTTTCATATCGTTTGGTTATAAGCTGCCCAAGTGGATTACGAGGTGCTGCGCCTCCAGTTTGTGTGTGGCCTCACTCTGGCAATATGAGGGAGGAGGTATAGTGACAGGCGTTACACCTCCTGCAGGTACAGGGGAAAGTATCTGGGGAAGGGGTGGTTTTGGTGGGAAGGGATGAGTAAACCAAGGAGTTGTGGGGGGAGTGGTCTCGGGGGAAGGTGGATAGGGCTGGGGATGGGAAGATGTGGTAGGATCACGTTGAAGGTGCCTGAAATGTCAAAGAATGATGTGCCGGATGCATTGGCTGCAGGGGTGACAAGTCTTTACCTTTCCCCTGCAAACACAGGAGATGTGGCATTTGTCCTTGTATCTCCTCCCTCCCAGGGACAGATGATCACATGCACCTCCTCTAACCACATCTACTGCATGCCCTTCAGATCTGTGCCCACTCCCCAACCAGCCCACACCCCCGTCCTTTCCAGACTGCACCTCGCTCATTCTGGCCTGCTCTCCTACTCGTCCGATACCCATCACACCCCTCTTGACATGCACGCCATCTCCTCCGATAGGCATTTCCCCCCCCACCCACCCCCCCACCCCTTCCAACTGGCCTGATAGCTGATGGCGTTACTGTTATGAACCTGGGGCATGCCTGCTTTCCTCATTTGTTTAACCACCTCCCAGGTGGCATTACTTGTCTCGTATCCCCAGCGGCAGAGATGAAATCCGAGACCCCAAGCAGATACCATCGAGGGCAAACCTGCCACACACAAAGCGGTAAATGTCTCAGGGTGACAGGAAACTAGCAACAAATCATGGTCAGTACATTGCAAAGATTAGTGAAGGGTGCCGAGGATCAGGATCAGTCCCGGGATCAGCTCTTTGCACAACAAGTCATCAGTGATGAGCATGATCGCCAGAGAAGTTGCGGTGCAGCATAGAGATGTGTAAATGATGTGTAAGAGTGAGATTTTTCAGTAAAATACTGATAAAATACTCGTTTCACAATGTGTCAAACTACTTAATTGACCTCATCAAGCAAGCAAGTCCAGGATTGTACAGGATACGTCCAGGCTTATCTGACTCATGCTGGCTCTATGAAAGGGTTAGTTCGCAATTAGTTCTTCTCTCCTGCCCTTTCCCTGTGACTAAAAGATCTCCTCCCCATCCCCACCTAACCCGTGTAGTACATATGTGAATTATTTTGATAAGAGTCTCCTCTTATTGTCCCTATAAAAAGTATATTCCAGATCTTGTCAACAACTTTCATTGATAACCGCAATAAATCTCACACTTTTAGAAACCAGTCAACATAGCGGACTTAAAGAGACGTGCCAGTGCATCTGAACCCAAGCATCAGAATTTGACATTGTTGTTGGCATTATAAATCACGGCTTCCTGCTGAGGAGTAGTGTTATAGGTCTGATACAACATATTTCAAGAGACTCATGACTATGCACTCTCTTTCCCTATAACCTTTAACTTACCAATGACCTCCAGATACTGTTGGATGACAGAGTTTGGGTCAGGTCCCATGAAGATGTAGAAGTCAAGAATGCCTCCAATAGTTCTCCATGTCAGGGCGGGGGTGGGCTGCAGGGCCACATCTACAAAGAGAAGACAAATATCTCATGACTATCATGTTAACCAACATCTTTTGCACAATTTCTCATATTCTTCAATGATTCCGCACAGAGGCTCTGGCCAACATTTGACAGTTGTGCTGAATGGCACTCAGCTCTATATTTAACAATTCGTTTTTTTGTTCCCTGATCTGTCCCAATCAATTGGAATCTTTCTTTCTGAACTATCCAAAGTGGGGAAACAGAGTAGCTGTGGGTGATGCTCGCTCTGTTTCTTTTCCTCTCCCAAGAAATTCTCAACCCCAAACATTACCCATTGTCAAAAACATTCTCAAACCAAGACCACACCAGAATCTTCATCCCAAACCAACCTCCAGCACCGGAAACACCCATTCCACTCAAAACTCCAGCACCAGTAACCTCAGCCCAAACTACCTCAAACACCAGAAACAATCCCAATCAAAAGACTGCATGAAATAGCAATGGGTATTAAAACTAATATCAAACAGTACATTGTCATGAAACATTTCCCCATGTACATCAGGTACTAACATTTGCTATTGACCATGTCCACCTGCTTTTTCCAAGGCGTTTTGTTTCACACCAGTAACTCTTGCAATTCCCTACTTACCCATTGCGTTGCTGTTGAGAAGGAAAACACCATGCGACTTCCCATCTGGCTCAAGCGACAGGTAAAAGGGGTGGACGCCATAAAGGTTAATAGACTCCTACAGCACAAGAAGCAGTATTCAGAGCCAAGGCTCACATCACATAGTGGTAAGAAGCTCTGCTTATGGGGTAAGGTAAGTGACTGTTTATGAACTGACAAATAATGACAAGTAGATGTGCTGCACATTAGGGAGCCCAGTGTCTATACACATTGTATTTGAGTAGTGCCACAAAACATCTGAAGATATATCACAGAAAATTACTGAATTAAGTTTCACAGTAACTCAAGTAAGTTACATTAAGAATTTAGAGTCGGCCCATCGTGTCCATGTCGACCAGCATTCACCATACACTAGTTCTATCCTACATACAATTTACAATTTGTGGAAGCCAATTAACCTACAATCCTGTATGTTTTTGGAGTGTTGGAGGAAACCTGAGCATCTGGAGAAAACCCACGGGCACACAGGGAGAACGTACAAACTCCCTACAGACAGCACTCGTAGTTAGGATCGGACCCGGGCCTATGGTGCTGCAAGGAAGCAACTCTACCACTGCGTCACCATGCTGACCTTGACTCTACTCTAACACTCTTGCAGAAGGCAATCACTTTCTGTCTTACATTCTGCAAGGAAACCCATGTTTCAAATGTTTCCGTTTTAATCCCTGGTCTGCACCAGCTGATCTCAAACAGGTTGCTATGGGCGATGCTCAGAGTGCTTCCCTTTACCCAACTACCAAAGAGATTCCTTCTCTTGATAATTGTTGAACAAATGCTAGTTCACAATAGATATGTAAAGGCAGAGGTGAGGTGGATGGGTAGTGGCAAAGAAACGAGGCTTCCTTATGAAATCCTTAAGGTACTACCGTATCCCAGCAGCTGCAAAGCATCAAAGACAGAAGGTTCCTGTGGCCTGAGGGGAGGAGGGGGGGTCAGTGTGTAGATGAACTGGTTAAGTCAGGAACCTGCAGACCACAATGAATAATGACTTCTTTTTCAGTATCGTTGAATGACTGGCAAATGTTAGCCAGGGCATTGAAGAAAAATGGGATGTTATACCCAAAAGTCTGCGAGGCAAGTTGTACAGCACACCCTGAGTTCATCACTCGTTTATCCAGTTAAGGGCCAATCTTCAATCATACAATGTCAATAAAACTGTATTCCACAGATGAAAATTGCATTATTTCAGAGTAAAGCAATTGTGTGCACTTTGTGTCTGTTACAAACAGCACCTGGTGATTTTAAGGAATGTTTTTACGATGATAAATTCCTAAATTTGACATCAGTGCGATTTTCAACTACATTGGTCTGAAATGCCACTGTCATTGTTAACTCAGGGTTGAAACATGGCAAAGGCTCAAAAGCAATGCTGTTTAAAGGACCGATCATATTAAACCTGGGTCCTTCACCAAACTCCTGTGCACCAACCACAGCTTACTGTGCTCAGATCACACACAATGCTGACCCTTCCTTGCAGTCTTCAATACCTTGTTGCATGAAAACTGCCTTTCATGGCCTCTTTGCCAAATCTAACACTCCACTTAATGAATGACGTAGGCATTAACATGTGCATCCAATGCACCAACTGAGATCCCAAGGAACCTAATTGCAGGAAACAGTATCCCAACACCTTACCCACCCAGACCAGAGGCCAGAGGTTTGAGGTGAGGAGCAAGAGATGTAGAGAGGATCTGAAGAAGATGTCTTTCAACAAGAGAGTGGTTACAATCTGGAAAGTACTGTCTCAGAGGGTTGTAGAGGCAGGCTTTTCATAACATTTTTTTTTAAAGAATGTCAACAAGCATTCCAGGAACAGCTCACTGATATGTGTGCTATGGACAAATCTTCACATCTGATTAAAAAAACAATTTAAGAGGAAATAAACACAGAAATGCTGGAAGCACTCAGCAACATCTGTGGAAAGAAAAACAGAGTTAATGTTTCAGATCAGATATTTCATTCGAGCTGGGAACCCAGGAATACAAAATTGCAGTGATGGGTGGGTGGTGGTCCGGGGAGGGGTGGGGGTCATAGAAGGGTAGAACAAAAGCTGTTGAGTCAGAAAGCCATGTAGTTCAGAAAAAGGCCCCTCAGCCCACCACATCGTTGCCGACCATCAAGTACCATCTCTGATCAAGCGACGCTGGAGTTGCCATGGTGATACGGTGCTGGTTTGATAGATAATTAGTGTATTTTAGAAAGAGAACACAAAAAGACATCTAAAAGCTGCGAACTGCAGGGTTGTAGGAAAAGCCCAGTAAATCAGCCTGTACTGGTGCAGAGAGACAAACCTAGTGAATACTTAAAGCCCTGTCCCATGGTACGGGTTCATTCCAAGAAGTTGAGTTTTAAAAAAATCAAACTCGTGGTAAGCCCGGAGAATGAACGTAGCGGGTATGTCGGAGCCCGGGAAAGTCTCTTAGCGCTAACAGCAGCTACTCTGGAAGACTCGCTAACGGCAGGTAAGCACGGGAAGACTCGTGAAGATTTTTCAACATGTTGAAAAATGTCCACGAGGGCCACGAGTACCGACGAGTGGCCATTACCGTAAATCTCAGAGTTCGCATCAGGGCAAACGCGGGATAACTCTTGGAATGAACTCGTATCGTGGGACAGGGCTTTTAGATAGATAACTAACGGCAGGGTTATCTAGTTGTGTTACAAACAGAGGAAATGAGTTTTCAGAAGCTGTGGATGTTGATATCGAGTCTTGGACAGCTGCATTTTGTGATCCTTCATTTATGCTGGCACTGTGAATTCTAGAAGGACCAGATGCATTGGGAGGAAACATGCAACAAGTTGCAGTCACTAAGCAGACATGCTCTGTTGTCAGGGTGGCTTCCGTCTCACGTAAAACCTGAGCACCTACTGTGAGAACATGGCATCCGCCCAAGCCCCTGTGTGGATGTGGAGTGGGCCTAATTGGACTAATTAGCTGAAGTGGCTGCAATCACAGCAAGCCCCTCACACCACTTAAATGCTGAGTTAAGGGCCTGTCCCACTTGGCAATTTTTTTTCGGCGACCGCCGGCGTAATTGACGGACGTACCAGGGTCGTCAAAAGATTTCAAAATTCAGCGGCGTCAATATGTCATCACGCTGTGTCACGCCACAGTTTTTTCGGTGACCTGATACGTCAGTCAATAATGCCGACAGTCGCCGAAAAAATCGCCAAGTGGGACAGGCCCTTTAGAATTGAGACATTGAATGCAGGTAGGCAATAATCTGTACTATGCCCCATTTCCCGCTTGGCTGATTTACAGAAACCTTGAAAATAGAATGATCTCACAATGAAAATAATATTAAATGGAGAAAGGTGAGAGATAGGTGTCCTTAGTGTACAACACCTTCTTGTGACTCTCTACATTTCGACCTGTGACTTTCTCAAAAGCAAATGATGTATGGATTTAAATGGTTTGGAGGGATATGGGCCAGATACAGCCACATTCGACTCACCCAGAATGTCAACTTAGTCAGTATGGACAAGTTGGGCCGAAGGAATTGTTTCCATGCTCTACAGCTCCATGACTCCATGGCCTCATCAATCAGGAAGAAGAGGTTGTAGTCGCCAAGTCTGAGCTATCCTCCCTACCCAGTTTAAGGCAGTCACCACAAAATGTCAAGAATAACTCCCTGTAGCATGGGAATGGGAAATAGATTATCTTGAGTGTTGGGCAAGAATAACCAGGACCCACTAAGGGGGGTGGGGTGGTGGTGGGGGAAAGGGGGGGAGGTGGCATGAGACAGAAATCATAAGTGAGAAAACAGTTGTGTTCATCAGCATGGGCTACAGGGATAGGTGCAGCACAAAGTTGTAGCTGGAAGAAGTCGTGTTGTACCATACCTGAGGAGGGGTGTCTCGTGCCCAGAAGGTTAGGGTGTTCCATTGGACGCTGTGCAGGAAAGCAGCCCGGTGTTCACCAAGGCCGTAGAGGTATGCTGACGGCAACGAGGTCGATATCTGCAGGAACTGGTCAGCAAAGAAGAGAGGAGCAACGGTCGTGTTCAACCTGATTGTAAACAGACAGGGATCAAGCTGGACTCCGTCAATCCAGGATTCCCAGCCCACCCACTCCAGTAAAAATGCCAGCCATCACTACGCCATAACCATCGCTACACCATAACCAGCAAGAGGCTACAATAACTGCTTGAATGCAAAAAATCCTAATAGTGTCTGCGACTGAGAGGTAGATCAGCCAAGATGGGACCAAACTACAGGTACGTTTACGTAAGGCCTTGTCCGGTCCTTTGCACTACAAGTTCAGTATTCCAGTGTCACTTCACTAAGCCCTGTACAACTGTAACAAACCTCCCTATTCTTAAACTCTAATCCCTTCACAATAAAGGCCAATATGGTGTTTGTTTCTTTAACTACTTGTTAGACCTTCCTACTAACATCTTGTGATTCATACGCTAGAACATCTAGGTCTCTCTGAACTCCACTCATTTACTGTCTCTCCCTATTTAGATGAAATCCACCTTCTGACTCCTCGTAATGAAGTGTATCGCTTCACGCTTACCTCCATTTGCCCCAGGTATTTGCTCAATCTATCTATATCCCACTGTTCGATTGCAATGTCTTTATCACATCTTGCTCTTCCATCAATCAGCAGTAAACTTCAAAATCGTACATTTTGTTTATGTAAATATTAAACTGTTGTGGTCCAAGAACTACTTGTTTCATGCATGCGGTGTAAAAAGGAGCAGTTTATTCCAACCCTCTTTTTTTTATGACAACCAGCT
>CAUPSL010000693.1:80000-82500 GCA_963514005.1 Raja brachyura | reverse complement strand
ACGGGTTTTTTTTTTAGGCGACTAGGCTGTCTCCACGTGGTCGCCTGTTCGATCGTGAGTCGTCTCTCTCCTCAGTCGGCCAAAGATTCGTAGCGTTACTCTGGTCGCCGCAGGATTTCGAAATGTTCGGCGAAAGTCGGCGACGGTGGGATTGTGTCGTCGGTTGCCGCCGGTGACGACTCCGGTGAATTCCATCGGCGACGAATTGTCTTCAGTTGTCGCCAACCCGGTCGTAGTTTGTCGCGGGTGGACGGCGGTTGTGGTAGTTGCGGTCGTTGGTGCACGTCCTAATTGGTTGGCGGTTGTCGGTAGTTTGCCGTAGCTCAACTGGGTGGTAGGTTGTCGTAAGTGGGGGGGGGGGTCCAGTCGCCAGTTTTTCGGCGATCTGCTAGCGTTTAGAAGGATGAGAGGGGATCTCATTGAAACATATAAGATTATTAAGGCTTTGGACACGCTAGAGGCAGGAAACATGTTCCCGATGTTGGGGAAGTCCAGAACCAGGGGCCACACACGCACAGTTTAAGAATAAGGGGTTGGCCATTTAGAACGGAGACGAGGAAACACTTTTCCTCACAGAGAGTTGTGAGTCTGTGGAATTCTCTGCCTCAGAGGGCGGTGGAGGCCGGTTCTCTGGATGTTTTCGAGAGAGAGCTAGATAGGGCTCTTAAAGATGGTGGAGTCAGGGGATATGGGGAGAAGGCAGGAACGGGGTACTGATTGGGGATGATCAGCCGTGATCACATTGAATGGCGGTGCTGGCTCGAAGGGGCCGAATGGCCTCTACTCCTGCACCTGTTGTCTATTGACAGTCGCTGAAACAAATCTCCTCAGTGGGACAGGCCCTTAACTCTCTCTTGAATACATCGTGGTTGGTTTTGCCGATGGGATGGTGTAGTTTGGTCTAGTTTACAGATACAGCACGGAAACAGGCCCTTCGGCCCACCGGGTCCGCGCCGACCGGCGATCCCCGCACACTAACACTATCCTACACACACACTAGGGACAATTTTACATTGATAACCAGGCCAATTAACCTACAAACCTGCACGTCTTTGGAGTGTGGGAGTGAAAACGAAGATCTCGGAGAAAACCCACGCGGGTCACGGGGGGAGAACGTGCAAACTCCGTACAGACAGCGCCCGTGGTCGGGATCGAACACGGGTCTCTGGCGCTGTGAGGCAGCAACACTACTCACTGCGCCATCGTTATTTTTTAACACAGAGGGTGGTGGGTGTATGGAACGAGCTGCCGGAGGAGGTAGTTGAGGCTGGGACTATCCCAATGTTTAAGAAACAGTCAGACAGGTACATGGATAGGACGGGTTTTGGAGGGATGTGGGCCAAACGCGGGCAGGTGGGACTAGCGTAGATGGGGCATGTTGGCCGGTGTGGGCAAGATGGGCCGAAGGGCCTGTTTCCACACTGTGTGACTCGAACCCAACCCTGAAATATGCACAAAGCTGAATTTAGTTTCGGTTTGTAATTGTAAATTGTCCCTAGTGTGTGTGTGTAGGATAGTGTCAGTGTGCTGGTCGGCACGGTCTCGGTGGGCCGAAGGGCCTGTTTCCGGGCCGTATCGCTCTATGACTCTTCTAATTGAACAGGTTAGTTTTGAAGTTTCAAAAAAAAAAGCTGAAGGAGAGAGCTGGAGCCAGGGTGAAGAGCGAGGGCGAGGGAGAGGGAGGGGGGAGAGTGATTTACAGGCATCAGCAGTCTTGGTACAATGCCCGACAACGTCAACGCTGTGAGCTCGGATATGTCCTTTCGTCCTGCCATGAGTCATCCTAACTTGCAGCCCAGCCGTGCTGGAGATTTACTGTAGTCTCGTTTAGTTTAGTTTGGAGATACAGCGCCGAAAACAGGCCCTTCGGCCCACCGGGTGCGAACTAGGCCATCCCCCAGCTGTTCCTGAGCATGTCCACCATTTTGATGCGCAGATCGCAGCGGCCATTTTAACTTCAGAGATACAGCCCGGAAACAGGCCCTTCGGCCCACCAGGCCCGAACTAGGCCATTCCCCAGCTGTTCCTGGAGCCTGTCCACCATTTTGATGCGCTGATCGCAGCGGCTATTTTAACTTCAGAGATAAAGCGTAGAAACAGGCCCTTCGGCCCACCGGGTGCGAACTAGGCCATCCCCCAGCTGTTCCTGGAGCCTGTCCACCATTTTGATGCGCAGATCGCAGCGGCCATTTTAACTTCAGAGATACAGCCCGGAAACAGGCCCTTCGGCCCACCGGGTGCGAACTAGGCCATCCCCCAGCTGTTCCTGAGCATGTCCACCATTTTGATGCGCAGATCGCAGCGGCCATTTTAACTTCAGAGATACAGCGTAGAAACAGGCCCTTCGGCCCACCAGGCCCGAACTAGGCCATTCCCCAGCTGTTCCTGGAGCCTGTCCACCATTTTGATGCGCTGATCGCAGCGGCTATTTTAACTTCAGAGATAAAGCGTAGAAACAGGCCCTTCGGCCCACCGGGTGCGAACTAGGCCATCCCCCAGC